>UCOK01019828.1:0-11435 GCA_900474325.1 Synergus umbraculus
GTGTAAACTTTGGGGGTAGTTTTCACCCCCTTAAACCGTTTTTCGGCCGATAAAAAAAAACACGTATCTCATGTTTTTTGATCCTCTTTAACATATTTCAGTTTCATCAAAATCGGAGGCGGACACCCCGCGAGGTTCCCTTGTAAGACCTCATAAAACTCTTATAAAGATTTTAAAATCTCTTAAAATTTCACAAAATATTCTAAAATCCCATAAAATTCTACAAAATCGTTTCAATATCCTAAAAATCTCTTGAATTTCGTAAAAATCACTTAAATCAACTTGAAATCCTTTTAAAATATTACAAAATCTTTTATAAATTGTAGAAATATTTTTTGAAAACCCTTAAAATTTTACGAAAAACTTCGAAATCTTTGTAAATTCTACATAATCTTTTAAAAATCATAAAAATCTTTTAAAATTTCTCAATAAAATACCCTATAAAGTTTAAAATTCCTTATTTAAATCCTACAACATACATATTCTAAAATTATAAAAGTACCTTGAAGTATGATTGAAATCTAATCAGAGTCATGAAAAATTCTAAAACTTCCCAGAAACTTCTTGAAATTCTTTAAAGTTCTACGATAGCATTTAGAATCCCATTATCTTTCATGAAATCTTTAAAAATTCCATAAAATTCCCTTAAAATTCCTAGATTTTCAATGTAGTTCAAGTTTAGACTCGTGACAAAATGATTATTAACGAAACCAAATTCAAAATTTCAAATTCAAACTTTCAAATTTAATTTACGCGGAAGTTACGATTCGGCAAGTATCGATTGTCGAAAATCACTATCGATACTTACACGACGAATCAGGAGTGCGGAATAGGCGTTACGATATTTCGACTTCGACTCAATCATCTTTTTAGAATAGATACGCTGCAACTAGACACTTGAAATATCCGTAACATGCCCCCTTATTAAGATTACTAGACAAACCAACTTTATTATTCATGCAAAAGCGCCATCTAACAGTTTTAAAACATGCGCTCGCAAAGATTAGCCAACAGCCATGTCGAAAACATCCTAAAATCATAATACGACTACCCACGCCATAATCAATGACCAACCTTAACGTCCCCTATATAGGTTCTTAATCACGTCCAATCATCCAAAACACTATCACCGGCCAAAAGCCACACCCACTTTCTACTTATTCAGAATCATTCCTAATCCTCCATTCTCTTGAACATGTTGAAGCTCTGGGCCAAGAAATGAAAAAAAAAATTAAAACAAAATTGTCAGAATAACTTAAATCTCCATCTCATTTCTCGATCGCATGTTTGTGTCTCTTTACAGGAAAAAGAAAGTATTTTTCTTAAAAGGTGCATTTGATCTAACTTTTGATGTTAGAGAACTCCCTACAATGAAGTGGTTGTTTTCATTCTTCATTGGTAAGTTATATTACAACAAAAGGTTTATCAAATCCACCTTTTAAGAAAAATACTCTCTATTACTCGAAAAGAGATGTTAAGCCCAAGACTTGCCATTGAGAAACAGATGTCCCGATTAAAGAATCCACGCCTTTTTTTCGGATGAATAGATGTCGAAATTTATTAAAGACCAATTTGGCTATGACCCTTATGAGTTTAAGGATTTGCTTTAAATCGTCTTCACGATTCTTCAGCTGAAACTTTTGAAGCAACATCTCTAAATTTCCATTCGCTGCTACCTTTCCTTCAGATATCATGTTTGCAAAGTATTGATAATGAATGTCTATTCATTTTCCATTTTCTTTGGTGTGCATCATGATAGCAAAACCATATTACCGGTGTTACATCCTGAGAGGCGCAACATATTCCGCAATTTTACTAGATTTAGTAAAAAGAATTCCTCGTTTTGGAAAGGAAAAGGATTTTCCCTAACCGGGATGAGGATAACCGCTTAATTTAAAAACAACTCGAAATATTTATAACGGAGAAGTTTATTAATAAAATGAATATGGTTTTATTGACAGGCCCTTTCAAAATCTCTCTCTTGATCTGAAAAAGAGACAGAAGTTCAGTTTCGATCTCCTTTCCGAATAGATCACCTGAACGTTAGGTATTGTCGATCGAAGAAATAACCTCTAGAGCTGGTCTCTGCTTTCAAGGGAAGGTTCCGCTGACAACTTAGAGAAGACTTTGATATCCGTTGAGTTGTTGCACATTGATGATTTCTTCCACTCACAGATTCGAAAAACTGATTGAGTACTAGGTGATGCAGTTGGGTCAGACTCGAAAAACAGATTTGACAGACTACAGATAAACTTTGGACAGACTGACAGAACTCGAAGAACATACTGAGGACTTGATTCAAGATTCTGTTTTTATAATCGGTTTTCCAATAAATCTTGTATCTTCAAAATGGTCGCTAAACATGGTCGTAGGGGAGTTGACAGGTGGGGTCCGTTTGAACAATAGACGATTTTATGATTTCTATGAAGCCTTTAGCGGGTAAGCATTTGGGAACTGATTCGATGATTTACAATATTGAGAAGCGTGAGATGCGTGAGTTCCCTGTGACCAACTCTTATTTAGAGACACATTTACTTAATCTGAGGGATTCCCTTAATTATTATTTATTAGAAAAGTATTAAATATTCTCAGAAATATGAAATGAGTTTTCAGAGAATGAATCACGTAGAGATAAGAACGCTATTATTCGAAGGAGACGTTAAATTTTAAAAGAATGTATATAAACAGGGAACAGCTGAGCGAGAGTACATGTGTTTATCAAAACAAATCAGTATATTTATAAATCAGTAATAACCCATAAAACTGCTATACAATTTACACAATCAAAATTCACACTTTGAGAGAATCGAAAGCCTTTGCAAGAATAATAATAAATAAAGCGATCAAGCTTCAATTTCTCAAAACGACAGTTACGAATCTTCGAAATTCAAATTGCACAGTATGAAATTATGACGAATCAAACAAAGCGATTAAATAGTATATATATGTAAAAAACACACAAATCATTCATAATTATATATCGATTTCAGAAAATATAAAGATTCGCAATAAATAATACCCGATTAGACAAAACATAATCAAGTCATATACACATATACAAATATACACATATACCAGATACCAGCCACACTATAAAAAATAAAAAACACACCAATTTGAGCACAACCGATCACCTTTTTCACGATAGAAAATTGACTATTATTTTCACAATAAATATTCACCTTATCCGTTATTTTTGTGACGGCGTAAGCGTGGCAGGACCTGTCTCCAAGAGACCACTCTAAGTAACAAAATGAGAGTGATTTCTGGTTCTCTGCTCGCCTCGTCTTCACCTCGGATAATTAGAATTACTATTCAATTAAGCTCCTAAGGTGATAGGCCGGCTCTCTTCACGCCTCTCTCACACAAGTTTATTCATTCTTCTTAGTTTAGGCGCGAATTATAAGCCGATCGCTTCATCCCCTAAACGCATTTGATTGTTTGAAGTCATAAAATTAATTTAATGTTCCATTCGTGGACACCTTGCGTTCGAAGATCAGTATTAGAAGCGTGGATAGAGAACGTACAGGGGTTCTCTCGTAGGTGAGAATGCATGTGTTCGAAGTTAAGACAGTAAACTAGATTTTATGGATTTCTATTGTAATCTTTTTAGAACACATGCGTTCTTTTATTACTCCGAGATATCCACTGATTTTAGTCTTCATCTATGATTGACAGTTATTAACTTATTTTAAAATAAAAAAATATGCGTTTCACAGTCTAGATTCGTTTTAGAAGAGATGATCGTTTTCTTTAGAAGAAAAGGATTCGGATGCGTAGATTTGGTTGTACGACTTATGTGAATTGTGTTTTCTATTTCGTAACTATTGAATTTTATGATTAGTCCCAATGTGTTTTCCTTAGAAAATCCGTAGGATGGAATCTTTATGAGTACATAAATTACAGAATTTGAAATGATCCTTATTCGGTTAGGTTTTTATGTTTGTGGGAAAATTCGCATCGAAAGAGATTTAAAAAAGTGCGTGTGTTTGCAGAATTTAGCAAATGAGAAATTGTACGTTATATAAGATGACAAAAAGAGAGTTTTTTAAAGGCGTGGCTTTTTATATAGGTTGTCTTTGCTTGAGATTACATTTATGATTTTAGAAAAAGATACAATAAACACATAATGATCTAAATGTTCATTGCCAGCTATAAGATATATGGATTACAATTGCTGGTTTTTTAAGGAATAAGTAGAAATACAAATAATGAAACAACATTTAATAATAGGATGATTACCATTACGTCATGGGACGTGACACCGGGATAACTTAGATGTTCATTTCATACTTTTTTGTCTACAACATTCCGTAAAATATGAAAAAATTAATGAAGCTGATATTCGAATAGATTTATTCAAGTTTGGAAGAATTTCAGATTATGTCTTCGAGAAATTTGAGCAAGTATTTGCCGGTGAAGTATTGAATGCGGTCGATAATCGCAAAGTTCCCTGGCGCCTGTAATCTGCAGGAGTTTCGTTTTCTACTTGACGCGGTGACCTTATGACGGCTACTTAAGGTTATGTCTCGTAATTACTATACGAGATACTTTGGAGTATGTAGCTTACCAACGATGTAGCAGCGAACTTGCAAAGTGCTTATGTAGCGACATTATTAACACGAGCGTCGTTAAAACAACACTGGCCTTAGATCCTTGGCCACTAATATGGCCTTTCACGTCAGAAGGCGAGAGTACGATTTTACTCGAAAGTGCACTTCTCACTGCCAGCAACGTAAACGAAGGGCTGGAAAAGGGAGAAAGGTTTACGACATTCTAACTCCGCCTCAGCTCTTTGCACTGTTTGTTTCCGGAAGTTCCTAGACTAGAATTTCTACGAGAGCGTATTAAGGATTGCGAGAAACGATTATTTTCCAGACTCGAAGAAAAACTAAGAAAGTAACAAGAAAAATTAAAGTCCCTACTTTCGACCAGGATCTCATTATTACAGTTGGTAAATTATGGTTTAGAGTAAAGTAGATTAAAGAGTAAAGAATATTATGTATATGAATTATTTTTAAATAATTTTTATGAACGATAGAAAAAAAAATTAAAATCAAAATATTTTAACGTTCTTCTTGGTTTTTAAAGCGTTGATCTTGCTGTGTTCAAGACACTATAAACTTCATATTCGATACTGCATTCTTTACGAATACCAACAAATAAGAAATGGTGCCACAGTGTGTGAATCCATTTTTTTTGTGGTCAGGGAGAATATTTTGTCCTATGAATTGTGTAAATATTGAATAAAATTTTTTAAGGAGAATTATTTCGATCTCAGTGATAATGCGTTTTCTGAATAGTCTAAAAAATTTTCGGTAGCAGACGCAAGAAGGACTTGCAGCCCAACTGGGAGTTGATCGAAAAACTTTTTCCAAAAGGTTGTATGGAATGGGGAAAATTCTAAAGTTAGGAAAATGGGTCCCAAATGAATTAAGCGTACTTAAACTTCCACTCTGTTGAACACTTGCCTTTCGCTCTTTGCCAAATAACAGACAAAGGACATTCTTTAGAAAATCATGACGGGGGATGAAAATAGAACTTATATAAGAATTGGAAGCAAAAAATTTGCCTACGTCGCGAAATTTGGACATCACGCTCCGAAAGATATTGATTGCGCGCTTTCCGCTCAGTATTATATCTTCTTCGTAATAATTACATCATCTTCTATAATAATTTTAAATTTGTATTTCATTTCAAATATTTATTAGTTCAGACATTAGGTCACTCGAGGTGGAAAGTTTAGGGGATGCCTTCTTCCTAGGGTATTTTTGTACATTTTTTAGTTCTTTTTCCGAATTTTCATTTTGTGACCAACAATTCTCTGTGGAAAAATACTGCTATATTTTAAAATATCTCTGTCGAAAATTTCTGGCTTACTCCAACATTACCAACGGGCGCAGTACTGCCCCTGTAATGGCAATCTGACAGTTGGCTAGCTAGTACAGACGCAGTACTGTGCCAGAGTTATACCCAGTACTGGTCCAATACTTGGCTTGCAGTGCTGGTTTTTAAGTACTGTTCTAGTACTGCTACTTTAATGGCAATCCAACAGTTGGTTAGCCATCACAGACGCAGTACAGGACCAATACTGGAAAACCAGCACTGATAGTAGTACTATCACCAGTACTAATACCCAGTACTGGTATTGGACCAGTACTGGGTATAACTCTGATACAGTACTGCATTTGTACTGGCTAGCCAACTGTTGAATTCCCATTACAGTAGCAGTACTGGACCAGAACTGAAAAACCAGCACTGTTAGCTCAGCATTGGATCAGTACTGGTATAACTCTGGCACAGTACTGGTTCAGTATTGCCCCTGTACTTAATCAAGTCTTTGCTACAATCCAACTTTGGGGAGGCGCATGAATATTCCCCAAATTTCAATTGACATAAATTTCATTTCACCTAAAATTAAGTCACCTAAAAGCCACTGAACATAATTTTTATTAAACCTAATTTCTATTTAGTCTAATTTTTATTTACCCTAAATTGCATTTAACCTAAATTTTATTTACTCGAATTTCCATTTGTCATAATTTTCATTTTTTCGAATGAGCATCTAACCTAAAATTCATTTTACCAAAACACCACCTGTCATAATTCCCATCTGACCGAAATCCCAAATGACAAAAATTTAATTTGTCCTAAAATGGCGTCCGACAATTTGAGTGGCTGGTTTGAATTTCGCGGTATTATTCAGCCAATCATATTGTCGGACGCTATTTTAGGACAAATGAAATTTTTGTCACTTGGGATTTCGGTCAGATGGGAATTATGACAGGTGGTGTTTTGGTAAAATGAATTTTAGGTTAGATGCTCATTCGAAAAAATAAAAATTATGATAAATGGAAATTCGGGTAAATAAAAATTAGACTAAATAGAAATTAGGTTTAATAAAAATTATGTTCAGTGGCTTTTAGGTGACTTAATTTTAGGTGAAATGAAATTTATGTCAATTGAAATTTGGGGAATATTCATGCGTCTCTAACTTGGGATTTCTTTCAAGTGTCAACACTCAACACAGTATAAGTTTATACGGAAAGAAGTTGTAATAAATTCAGGAATTACCGAATAATAACTTATGGGAAAAAAATAATCTTTTTAAGCTTTTTTGTATTTGAATAAAATTATCTTGAAATAATTTAATATTATATTTGTAGGTACTGTATGGTTTAGTGTATCGTGAAAAAATATTAGGACGTCATCTCATGAGTTAGGGTAATGGTTTACGTTACTGACTTCCGTTGGATAGGTCGTGCGTTCGATTCCTGCGTCTTGCGTACGAAATTTTATGTGTTATATGTGCATTAAAATTTACAAATATCAATTATTCGAGGAATAAAGTTGAATTGAATTTAAGTCCCTATTGACTCAAAAAAGTTGCATTACAGTTAATATGAATTTAGTTACGAGTTAAAACGAGGTCGGACTTTGTTTAGTGTTTTTCCCTTTTTGAGCTCCTTAATGATCATTTCGGGAAAGTTTTGACTGGTTAACAGAATCGGCTCTTCGGTGACAGCAGTGGTATCATTTGACGAAATCAATTCAAGTGGTTGCACAGTGCTTTCTAGATGGCACTGTTCTCTTCATCTTCATTTTCACTTTCAATTTTATCTTCATTTTTCTCATTTAATTCGCTGTCTTTAATTCTTTCGAGAATGTTTTTGCAGGTGCGAAAAATCTTTGCACTTTGTGCAAAGATGGAATACCTGACCGCAGCTTTGATTGAAAAGAAGAAGAAGAATCCCTGCTTTTTTGACGAAGAGATGCCAAAATTTCGTTTTTCTTATTATAGCTCTTCCGTTATTTGTCGTGAACTGTAATCGATGTTTTACTTTTGAAGAACATTCCTTTACCATTCCTTCATTTGATACTTGACTGGCGAAATATCTCCAATCCTATTTGCTTCACCACAGACACGTCACCTTCATTTAGAAAAGTTTTGCAAATGAAACACTCTTTTTCTTCAGAAGCCATGATATAAGAAATTATATATTTTCACTGAAGAACGTAGAAAATGAGTATTGTTCATGGAACGGGTTGCTTTTATCGAAAAAAATGATAAGTACCAAAATTTTAGAAAATATTCTCTAGTTTAAGTTTTTACATAACTATTTTTTCAATAAAGAGTACCAGAAGAGAGTTATTTTTGAAAAACCCATTTTCGACGCCTATTTTCAAATATGGCGTCGTTTTCACAAAGAATTCTTGATAACAAAATGAAAATTCGGAAAGAGCACTTAAGAATGTATAAAAATACCCTATGAAAAAAACTTCCCCTAAAATTTCCACCTAGGCCCTTGTGTAAACACTTAATCCCTGAACTATATTTAAGACTTAATTTACCCTAAATTTACTTAAGGTTCTATCAGTCTTAATGAATGAATAACTCTCATCATGACATTCGTGCTTGAAGTTCGATTTTCTTCATACATCTTTTACGTCCCGAGAGACTCTCATACACCATTTATTTAATAATTTAAGAAAGGCTCCTCGTTTTTGAGTATAACAGAAAGTTCTAGAACACGGATCAGGATAATTAATCATCTATCACAAATGATTATAATCATTTCTGATAGCAATGGTACAGAATTATGAACCATTGCAATAACGTAGAATTTTATTAAAAATTGAGTTTAAAGAAATTGCGCTTGATGGAAAGGAATAGATGTGGATTTAGGAATGGAAAGATAGATTCGTTGAAACTTTTCGAAAACTGTTGGCTATCTCGATATCCTCAGTCCTCTCTTTTTTATTGGTGTTTTTCTCTCGGATTTTATATTACTCGTCAGGACGTAGAATTGAGGTGATGATCCCTCGTTCTTTATGGGTGTGAAAAATCACTTTGGCAACACTACACTTGATATAACTTGAACTTGGAAGATGGTTTCAGACTCAGTTGATTTGTCTTTCGAACTGACTTTGAATAAATGACTGGAATCACCGGCTAAAGCAAACGCGTAACTGTCTTCGTATGTAGGTGCGTTTTTATGCTATATAGCGATCGGATATCTTTTGTTACCTCGCGATATAAAGTGAGAGAATCTGACGCGCTATATAGCGTGAAGCTAACTCAGAGTCCCTATGCAAAAAGAATCAATCAGAATTGGCATCTACTTATTTAATTTGTCTGCCTATAAGATAACATAGGCATTCTAGGAAAAGTTTAGATCAGGATTTTTAAGAGGAAATATATGGACTTGGTGATCTTAGAAAATAATTTCGTTGTGTTGTAGCTAATACATATGAAGTTTGCGTAATTAGTCTTATTATAGATTTTCGGAAACAGTAAATTATGACAGAAGAATGTCGGATGTATGTACAAAGTATCTAAGAACATAGTTTTGTACAAGAGTTATATATGTGATGTGAAGTTCAAAGGTCAGATAACAAAACTATGCGTAGATCTAAAAAATAACAAGGCCGTGGAACGCTTAAGAAGACTTCACTTGTGTCAATTTTACAGAAAATATAATGTTTTATTTATCAATTATAATGTATGATGGTTACGTTAATTGTTTACAAGATATAAAATAATTGTAGATGTTGCAGAATTGTGACAAAATACCATGGTATTTATAATTATAGTTATAGTTATATAGTAATTATAGTTAATTATAGTAATTATAATTAGTGATCTTGAAGATTAGAATGAGGGTCAATTATGTAATTGTTTATAGATTTATTGATTAAAGCAGACATTGCGAGACGTTACACTTTTCTACATTTCTGTCTTAGTCGCTTCACATTATTACCTATTCTGACGTACATCTTATGAAAGAGCCGCTCCCGAAAATTTATTGATTTGAAATAATTTATCGATAATTGGATCATCGTTTAGCCTGAAAGCATGGGCGATTCACGACTAGTTTTCTTATACCTCAGGTATGAGGTATATTAGCTGATGCTAATTGAACTCAAAACCGGTGTGTTTAAAAAATTGTATTCCTTTTTTTTCATTCAGAGTCTTAAAGTTATTTAACAGTAGTTTTATAGGAAAAAAATAGGAAGAAAGTCTCTAGTCAGCGACTTTTGAGAACTATACTATTTTCTCCAAAATAGTATAGTTGTAGAGTTATCTGTAAATATGTAATAGAGTTATTTGTCTCTTGTCTTTTGTCGTAGAAAACTGGATGTACAGGATTGTTAATTTCATGGAGTATAGACATAAGGAGACCAAAGTCCTGTACATGGACTTCACGCAAAATAAGATCATTTTCGGGAAGAACACGCGCCTGAGCTTCCCGTGTGTGGCGCTAGTATAAACACATGTACAAAAATAACCGCCCATTTTCCCATTTGCCCATAATGGGCAGCCATTTTTGTACATGTGTTCATACTAGCGCTTCACACGGGAAGTTCAGGCGTGTGTACTTCCCGAAAAATGATCTTATTTTGCGTTACATTACTTTGGTCTCCTTATGTCTATACTCCATGGTTAATTTGATGATTTTGATCAGAGAGAAATCCTCTCAAATTCGTCGTTTTGGAGTTCACTTGAGTATTATAACTAGAAACGTGCAAATGCATTGTTGCCGTTGCCTCAGCCTCGTTAAGTGTTTCAGGCGTGATGCTGACAAGAGTGACCGTGGTGACAGAGTGTCGCTAATGTGCGCGATTTTCCGGGATGCTTCCGTGCACACATGCCATGTCAACTGACATGTTCAACCTGGTACGATACCGCGTCACTGAGCAATGATCGATCAGGAGCGGCTAATCATATGATTACCACAGAATTTGACATAAATTTGGCCAATCGCTACTGTTATTCTATTATTGAAAAATATATGGGTAAATAAAATTATATCTTTCTAAATATATTTAAATTCAAGACATAATAGGGGAGTGCAGGGCACAGAGGACCGCTTAACGTTCTTTCGGTGATATTAGGTGTACAACTTTGCTTCCGCCGTATTTCGATAGATGACTGCAGCGGTAAGTGCCGGTTGAAATAGGCAGGTCAAAAATTTCATACAGTAAGCTTGGACATCTGTCAACATAACCACATCACCACGTTAGTGAATTTGTGTTTGCATCAGAAATGTATTCTCGATCGAAGATGTCAGTTTTCGAGCCAAATTCTCGTCATTTGCGGGAAGTGTTGATTTTCTGCTTTCATTTGAAGAAAACTGCGGCTGAGGCTCATCGAATGCTCTCAAGTGCTTACGGTGACGCTGCTCTTAGTGAAAGAACGTGTCGTGAGTGGTTTCAATGCTTTAAAAGCGGTGATTTTGATGTCGAGGACCGGCATGGCGGCGGAAGAAAAAAAATTTTCGAAGATTCCGAACTGGAGGCATTACTTGCTGAAGACTCGTGCCAAACGCAAGAAGAATTAGCAGAATCATTGGGAGTCACTCAACAAGCAATTTCGAAACGACTCAAAGCCATGGGAATGATTCAGAAGCAAGGAAATTGGGTTCCTTATGAAT
>UCOK01019830.1:0-26480 GCA_900474325.1 Synergus umbraculus
GGGTATAAAACCACCTCTACAGCCATTCCATCTCCACGGACATGCTTTAGCACCCTCGTTGCTTCACTGCTACCGAGAATTGCATGCGCTTCTCGAAATTCAACGATGGAGGCTCCTTCTTATACTTCAAATTGATTATGCTTGAAAATCAAGAAACTAGGCGCATTTATATGCAAGAGATTATAATATGTTTCGGAAATAAAGTTCGTAAATTGAAAAAGGGCGTATCAAATAGAAAAATTCAAGAGACTTTCATGAAGGGGAGTCTGGGAAAATAAGCTGTGTGTGGTACATGTTTTTCAAGTGTCTGTATACCTGTTTTTTTAGAGTTTAGAACTCTTGGAACAAAATCTATGAGAATGAGTTTCTATTTCCAGATATATTTCTCAAAACAAGAATTTATTTTTAAATATTCTGGTATTGTTTCTTGGAAATGAGCAAATCTTCCGTAATGTTGATATATGTTACAAGAGTACTGTGTTTTATAAGAACAACATCGTAGATAAGCAATTATGATGGAATCCAAAGATAGGGCCAAATTCGAATTCCAAGATTTGAGGGTGCGATAGGATTGACACGGTCGGTTTTTCTCTCAACAGACAACGAGGCTCGAGGCGACATTTAAATATACTCAAATTAAATCTAAGAAGTTTTAGACACCTGATTATCAAATCAGAGCACACGGAGAAACTTTTCGTTGTAGAATGTAATAATATAATATTCATTTTTACTAAAGTCAGTAGGAAAGTGAGGATATAATAAAAAAAATAGATTTATTTGCCATAGTAATGCGACGAAATACTGTTTCTGTACTAGTTTTAAATATAGTACGACTTTAAAAATTACCATTGAGACTTGCAAAGGTTAATATCTTTAATAGCAAATTGACTTTAGCAATAAGTGATACCCATATAAATAAAAAGTAAAACTATAATTACAAAGATTGGTAGCTTAAACAGTATAAATTGAAAAATAGTTTAGAGAAATTACCATAGTCACTAGGAGAATGAGCAGTTTACCTGTCGGAGACTTTATATACTGCAATAGTACGTTGCAGAAATTCCCATTGGAAATAGTAAATGAACTGCGCCGACTGCCGAGTGTTGATTGGCGCATTTTTAACTTACAATTTTTGTTAATAGAGGGACAACCGAGTTTCATCTCGCAAGTTGCAAACATTTGGACAGTTAGTATGTAAGTATGATGAAGTTGATATATTTTAAGTATCATATGTTACTGCGATGCGTTTATGAATGTTTGCGTTTTTATTTTAAGTTGCGTTAGTATAGTATTCAAGCGTGAATTGACTATTTATATGTATTTAGTTAATCTGTTTATAATTTATATATGTATGTACGTTCTTAACTGTACGCACAAAATCTAATATGAACTATGGTAGAATTCACGAATGCTGTGGATTCTATTTTATTATGTGAAGGTAGAATTATTTCCTATTTTCGATAGGAAAAATTAAAAATGTGGTTGCACTATCTCCTAAAGACTGGTAATTCCGGTTGAGATGTGACTTTACTATTGACTTTTGTAAATTTAACATTCAAAACAGTAACTTCTAAAAAACTGACACTATATCCTCACTTTCCTATTGACTTTAGTAAAAATGAATATTATAATATTACATTCTACAATGAGAAGTTTCTCCATGCATTTATATTATTTAATTTAACAAACCTAATAATTTCTACTGATATATGTATATATACTGTCCGTTGAAGAATATTATGTGCTGATCAAATTTCTGCGGAGCGATTAAAATAAAGTACATATAAAAAGATTCAACAGAAGGGCGTTATGACGATAAAATCGTATTACCTCGAGTGTCAACTGTTAAAGTTCCGACGGGACCAGAAGGGCCAGAGAAAAGAGGCGTCTCCGGGGTGTTGCGGTCTGGCAAACACGGAAGTTGGATCCGAGTATTCCAAATTGGATACAACTGATCAAATTTGCGACCTAAATTATATTTTTCGTCTATTAATGAATAATAAATTCATCAATTCAATAGAAACATAAGACTCACATATGTCATACAATCCACTTGAAAATAGAAAACGATATTCATCAAATCATCAAATCATTAAATCGTTATTCTCTTATTTCATAATATACTTCCATGATATACATATAATTATATTTAGAAATATTTTACCTCATATATTCAAACACTAATCGCAATAAGGGTCGAGAGAAATAATTATATAATTCAAAATTCAAAAGGGTAAAATGATACAGCGACCGATGGAAAATTGCAGAAAGTAATAAGTATGTATATATATAATATTAAATATTCATGATGGAGACATATTTTTTTAATAATTTAATAAATCATTTCTCTGGCATTTATGGGAACACAGAAGCTTATCTATAACAGATACCATGAGTAGGTATAGGTTCTCGTAGTGTGTACAAACATATCGTATTTCTATACAAAGCAACGCCCATTGGTTTCGAATCGCGACGAGCAAACGACATCGTTAGAACCGTCTAAATATGTTGGTGCATTGCATCACGTATTTCTACAAACACAATTACTGCACGATTTCTATGACACACTTTTAAATCGCAAGCTCAAACTCCTTGGAAACTGAAACTTGTCACACTATTCGAGATATGAGAAAATGTTTTCCAATGCTTTTATTTTCTTTCCAGAGAAGAAATATGAGATAGAAATTTGAAAATAATGTACGAAGCGGCTTCTTTCATAGAAATAACTGACACGAGGGTAGAAAAATTTTAAGATTTAAAAATAGAAAGTCTTAAAAAATGGAACACTTTAAAAAAAAAAAGTTATTATTCATCCGAGTAACGATCTTCAACTGTTTGCTTAGAATTTTCTATATTTTGTTTTTATTCCACCGCAGAATGTCACATCCAATAAAATAGAAAATTTTAATCAAAAAAAAAAAAAGTAAAAATCAATGATTCGGGTTTAAGAATTCTTAATTTTTCAAAATTTCAAGTATAAATTGCATGAAACTTGAGTGCAGATCTGAAAAGATAAAATGAACGGACTGAGGACTCGGGTTTTGCAAGATGTGGTGCAAGTCATGTCAAAGAGACCCTTACAGGTATTTGATTAAAAGTTCCATAATTGTGATCACGTTACACAATATTAGAAGTGATTAAAATCTAAAATTATATTAATATTACTAATAGAAATTTGTAATTTTTTCAATGATTTTTTTTTTACACCAGGGTGGGTCCATTGCATGTTTACACAACTCTTCACCATCCGGGAGATTCTGGAGCTTCTTCGAGTTCTCGAGAAGGGATGGGCAAAGTTTATATAAGACAAAAGAAAACGAAAGTCCAGAGAACCATGGCAATTTTCCAGGAACAACATTGGCACTTCCTCGACCACATATTGTGGAATTGCCAATAGCCAACAAAGAAACTCAGAAGGATGTTTCAAAATTTAATCTAAAACTAAAAAATTTGCAACATAATGTTAAAGCCATAGGAGATGGTTCTCAAAAATCAAAAATTGAGAATACAATTTTGGGATCTAAGGAACTAAAGGTGGAAGAAGCAAACAAGTAAATAATGCTTACAAAAATATTTATAAAATAACAATAGTTTTATATGTTTATAATATCTAATAATATGTGTCTTGATTCAGAAATGCTGTCATCCAAGAAGTAAAGTGTCCAATTCTTGAAATGTCAGAAGCAAAAAGTGGATTGCCTTTACCAACTGGTCAAAAATCAACGAAATCCTGGTATGACAGACCACCTAGACCTCCTTCAGTCGCTCCTAAAAATTGTCCATCAGCTCTACAACGGCCTGCATTTAACACAAAGCCAAAGTGTCCTTTAACGAAACCCAAACCAATATGCCCTATGAACAATTCTGATCAATCCAAAGTTTCTCGTAAAAAACATTTCTCCAAAAGCTGCACTAATCTTTCCAAACTATCTTCTGACACTAAAGAAAATAATCTTCAGTCGAGTTCTATGAAAGTCGAAAAGTCTGGTTCATTTTCTGCCAAAGCAAAAGGAAAATCGAGTCTATCCTTAAGGGTATCAGTTGAAGTTCCACGTCTCCGAACAACAAAATCTTTACCTGATCAAATTGTCTCCAGATATTCTTCTGGAGTCGCTAAATCTGGATTGTTCGAAAATTCAAGTAAGAACATTAAATTTTAAGATTCGAAAATTCTACAAAAATATTTCAAGTTCCTCTAAAAGTAAGTATTATATTTTACTAGAAACATCTGGATTAGGAACTTCAAGATCATGGAATCAAGTCGCTAATATGGGTTGGGGAAGGAAGAAAAAAAATAAGAAGGAGAAGAAATCACAAAATAACTGTTCAAAGAATCAGGAAGCTTCTTCCCCCCCTTGTTGTCCTCCTCCACCACCTCCGTGTCCGCCGCCTCCACCTCCTTGTTGTCCACCACCCCCACCTCCTTGTTGTCCAGAAAAAGAAGTTTCCTCAAAACCTAAAAAAAAGTCATGTCCACCACCGTGTCCACCGCCTCCTCCACCACCTCCTTCATCTTCATGTTCTTCACCACCTTCAAATTGTGAAAAACCTAAAAATATGAAAAAGAAGGACGAGTGTAATGATTGGTGTCCAGATATTGATCCGCATAAATGTTACACTTCCAAATGTGGGAAAAAAAAGAAGATGCCTCCAAAACCTAGAATTTGTCCTCCACCTTGTTTTGAGCCAGATGAAAATAATAAACCAAGATCATTCTGTGTCGATCCAAAAAAGAAGGGTTCGAAGGGTAAAAAATGTTTTTCGACTTGGGCTCATAGAAGCTCCGCCATGATATTTTCTTACAGGTTAGACAATTTAAACTATCGATGTTTTAATTAATTTATTTATATTTACACTACTCACAAAAATTAAAGGATATAAAAAAAAGTTGCAAATTTTTGGGTGATTTTCAACATGGGATAACTCGGAGAAAAATGGTCGTACAGAAAATAAAAAAAAAGAAAATTGTAGCTCTAGGTGTCTACTTTTCAGATCTGGACTGTAAAATTTTTTAACGCTCGCGGTTTTCCAGTAATCATCGAAAAACTAAGAAAATACAATTTTTCCAAATTTTTGCTCGTCTTTAAAATGGCCTGTGGTCTTCAAAAATATTTTTTTGTCATGTGACTACAAATCTCTTTTAGAGAATTTAATCAGCTTTAATTTGAACCAATGGTGAGCTCTGTACGATGATTTGGTGCAGGTCAATTTTAACTTTGACCATCAAAAAAAAATTTTTTTCTTAAATACATTTTCTTCATTTCTTCTTGGTGATTGATGCCTATGAACAGAGAAATTACGCATTATTGGCAAAAAAAAAAACATTTTGAAGTTGAGAAAATGAATGAAAACGGAAAAATTGCTTGTGACGGTGGCTTTTGACAGAAATGATAAATTTAAACCTCCGGGACACTAAGAAAAAAAAATCACAGCGCTTTGCATCTTTGAGGGTTTTTTAGGGACACATTAAGGTTGAAAAATTACTGATGGTATCCTTCGTTCAACCACTACATCCAAAGTTATACCAAGTTTTCCAAATATCCTTAAATCTGCAAATTTTCAACTTTTTTTCGGTCAACATTTTCACTTCGAAAAAATTTTTTTTATCAATAGCCACTAAATTTATGTCATAGAGAATATTTTGCAGTTTCGAAAACCCTGCTTCCGTTTCCTGTACGATAATTTGTTCCCAAGCAATTGATGGTCAAAGTTAAAATTGACTTTTCTGCTTTGATCAACGATTACTCTGCCCCAAATTATCGTGCAGAGCTCACCATTGGCTCAAATTAAAGCTGATTAAATTCTCTAAAAGAAATTTGTAGTCACATGACAAAAAAAATATTTTTGAAGACCACAGACCATTTTAAAGGCGAGCAAAAATTTGAAAAAATTGTTTTTCCTTAGTTTTTTGATGATTACTGGAAAACCGTGAGCGTTAAAAAATTTTACAGTCCAGATCTGAAAAGTAGATACCTAGAGCTACAATTTTATTTTTTTTTTATTTTCTGTACGACTATTTTTCTCCGAGTTATCCCATGTTGAAAATCACCCAAAAATTTGCAACTTTTTTTTATATCCTTTAATTTTTGTGAGTAGTGTAATTTATTTTCTTAAATTCACTTTTTTTTTAAATTTATTATTATTTTGTCTTATGATAAAGTGGGAAGGCAGGAAAAGGTGTCTCGAAAATTATTTTGAAAAAGGGGTGAATAGTTTAATAAAATGTGAATTATTTTGAATTAATTATTTTGTGAATTCTTAGATCCTTTGCAAGTGATTCATGCCAGTCTAAGAATAAAGAAGATTATGAGGAAAAATTCAACAGGAGGATTCCTAAACCTGGTCCAGCTTGCAAAGGAGCAAAAAGTGGAAATAACTGCCAATCAGCTGCCCCAGTTAAAAAAGTTGATTATTTTTTTACATAACGTCCAAATAACAATGATTTATCAAATTTAATAATTTATCCAATTAAAAATGAAATTCTAGCCCGAACAGGACAAATGCAAAGAACCTCCTAAAAAATCTTGTGAGCCATCTTCAAATTCTGGGAAACAGCAGCAATTAAGTACAGAAAATCTTGTAAGAAGAGAATTCGAGGAAGTGCAAAAATGCAAAGAAGGAAGAAAAGAGATGAAATCCGAAAGTAAATGCAAGGATGAAACACCCGCATCAAGCAAATGTGACAAAAAAACAACAGCTCCATCAGGATTGGAGAGAGTCATCAGTCCATGTAAACTTGAGAGAATGCAGAAATCTGAGTGCAAAAACCAGGAAGCAACTTGTAAGATGATTTCAGTAGATGATCCATTTGGTTCAGCCAACAAAAATATCCTGGGGATTCCTCAAATGCTTCAAAGTGACTTTACTGATATCCAAAAAACTAACAACTATATCGAGCTCAGAAGTGAAACTTCCATCAACGGGATTAAACTTGAGGACTCTTATATCAGTAAAGATCTCAGGGGCAGTCTCTTCGCTCAAAGTATCATCAATGACCAAATACCACGTAATAAGTCTTGGCTCACTTCCTGGTTCCAGTAAAACATAATATTGTATTTTTTAGAGGAAAAAGAAGAAAAAAACATCATTTGAAAATAGTAAAATGTACAAAAATGTAGGAAACCATCACTTTTATATAAATTTATGCATATTTACAGTAATATTTTTTTCACTAATGCCTCTTCATTGTTTGAAATACCATTATCATTAATTACCATAATTAGTTAATTACAACAAAGATTTTTTCTGAAAAAAGAAAAATTGGGGCTACTGTGGAGAATAATTAGTAGTCGAATTCTGGTAGCGGTTATTTTCCCCTTTATTCCTTTCCTCTGCTTTTTGATCGGGCGAGAACATGAATAGTATTCCATGGCGCAATTAGGAAGCATTCAGGAACACCATATGGGGTCCATGGGACAAATATTCCTACTATACCTGGCGCCTCTTGCAGCCAAGTCTAATGCCTGCAAACAAGGAGGCTATCGCTCTCGCTTGTAGGGCTCCGAGCTTTGCCACTTATGGGAACGCGATACGCGCTTTACTTTTTCTGACTGTTCTCTTTGCTCATTGTGTTGCGCAATGACACGACCTAACCGCAGCATAAAGGGAATCAATGTCGCTGCAACCTACACAGAGTCATCCTCATCTTTCCACGTCCGGCCCCCGGATAGCCTCCCGATTTCTTTGTCCTGTCGAAACACGGTTTTTGTGATCATTCTGATCTTATTTTTACTTAGGCCTCGTTATTTTTAGCGTTTTTCAGAAAAAGTATTTTCTTCATAATTATCTGTATGAAAGTAATTTTCAAATATAAGACCTTGACAAGATATGGCAAGATTGACAACGTCCAAGCTTTTATATACAGTACAACCTCCATAGTAGGACCCTCCATAAGAGAGCCAATGGCCTTGATGAGCTCGGAAGCTTCCCCCACTACAAACCCTACTCACACGACCTCGAGAATTGGGCGCAAAACCTCCATAGGAGAACCGCAGCTTAATTTCAGTTTTTTATCATTGAAACTGCTTTTATTAAAATTATTTTTCTAATTTGCATACAATAATTTGTGTATTTATATATATATAATCGGTTTTCTTAAAAGTTTTATAAAAATAATAATCGAAAGGACGATGTTTATTCGGGTTTTTCATCGCCACACAGAAAAAACGAAGGGTAAAGATTCGCTGCAACAAAAATTAACCTTGTCGAATAAACTTTACACTAAAAGAAGATAATTTTGTGTTTTTAAACTGTCTCGGGATGAATTTTCAGTTAAAAAGCGTCGTCTGCTATGCGGTTGACAACAGTGAGAAAAACAACAAAGTATGGAGAAAGTGGGTCGGAATATCAGGACATAAAATTTTAAAAAGCGTTTTACCTACTTCAATTTCATTAAAAAAATAGTTTTACTTGTCTCGGACTAATAAAAACACATTTTTCGTTACTGATAATTCGGAACTTGACACCTGTAGAAGAGTCGCCATATTCACTGATCTTCTTAACCATAAGATTGTACATAAGTTGTGAGATCCGTCGGTATTACAGTTTAACATGGCGGGTTGTTCGTGTGTCAATTTATTGCTTTATTCCCAGTCACCAAAAATACATTTTCACTCGTCCGCGACAAGTCTAATTATTTTAAAAATAACAATTAAACAAGTAACATGTTTTTTTAACATCTGGTGTTCTAATTTGTAGCTCAATTTTACTCATATTTTGTTGTCCTTCGCACTGCTGCCAAAGACGTAGCAGACGACGGTTTTTATTCCATCGTAGGATAAACTTTCGCCAAATAGCGTGTAAACTTTAACCGCGGAAAATTTTATCTGCAACAAAATGTAACCATAGTTTTTTCTGTGCGCCGGCCGCGGGCTCTCCTATAGAGGTTGCATACCCAAACAAACATTTAGCACACACGCGTAATTTCCAAGCTTGAAGCCCAGGAGTGGGGGCCCCCTATTTCTCGGTATTCTTACCCCTAACCGCCCATGGTGGCTCTCTTATGGAGGTTGTACTGTATAATTATTACATATATGCTCTCTAAATCTGAATCAGCGAATTTCACTGATTTAGTATGGTTTTCACTGATTCAGATTTAGAGAGTGAAGAAAGTAAAAATCATGTTTGTAAGATTTTTCAACCGGTTGAAGAGAAGGAATAAAGTAGATTGAGTTTTATTGTGCGGCGCAGAAGGTCAGATGTCAAAAAGGCGAAAGGGTATAAAAGGAACTGAATGTGAGGAAGGCGTTTTTTAAAGAATGCCATACATAACCATATCCGTCATATTATGGTGTCGACACTGTCGTCTTCCTGATTGGAAGCAAGGACCCCTCGTCAAGTAGAAAAAGACATCACAACGGGGGGTCCCCCCCAACACGACATGTCTATGGAATACGAAGAGAAATAAGAAGATTTACTTGCTCAGATTCAACCGACATTGTCCAGATTAACGATGCGCTCTTTTATTCAATATATGTTATATACGTGTGAACATGTTTCAGGAAAGTCTTTATTTTGCTACTGAAACAAATTTATGGCCAATAAATTTGGTGTCTCTATACTTTAAAATTGAACAAGATTATTCATGAAAGAAAAATTACGTATAGTAAAATTAAAACTGGAAAGCATAAATTACTTCAGTATTTTTGTAAATGAACTAGAGAACATATGTTTAGAAAGGTATATAAGTATAATAATTTGTCATGTGGGTATGCAGTCTGGAGAATAAAAATAGAAGGTTTTTCTGAAAAGATCGCTACCGATGGGATCAACGAGTTTACACACATATATATATATATATATGTCGTATATAGAGGAATGGTCGTCCGTCATCCCATGTCAATCAAAAGAAGAGCAGGGCATGAGAGGATATATGCGGCAAGAGGTTTAAACGCAAAACAAACGACATCCTTGTTCTCCCGAGGGAAGAAAGCGAGTGGAAGATGTGCGCAAACCCTCGTTTGGAAAATCTGGTCAGCAGGCATTATTTTAGGCTTCAAGCCGACAACTCTATATACTTTTCCTGTCGACTCTTTCGGCTCTTGAAAAAACAACATCTTCTGGGTACTTGACTACTTGAAAAGTTGCAGTTGAGACGCACTTCCGTCGGTTTATACTTTCGGCTCCCGTTTGTCTTCTTTCACATTCCAATATTCTACATTGGTTATTACTTTTATTATCGCCACGGAAAAAAAGGTATATTATAGTTGGGTCAACCATATAAATGGATAAATATGGCGCATCCATATTAAATGGTTGTAGCAATCATTTTCTTCTGTTGCAACCATTTATAATATGGATGCGCCATGTTTATCCATTTATATGGTTGGCCCAACTATACCTTTTTTTCTATGTGAAGATAGAAGATTTGACTACACTGTAAAAAAAAATTTAATTAATTTACACTGTTAGAAATATATTGAAAATTCAACTACTTTTGATTGAATATTCATTCAGCTACGGTAATTGTAAGAAACTTCAACTAAAGTAATTGAAGTTTTTTTTTACAGAGTAGTTGAAGTTTTATACAATTACCGTAGCTGAATGAATATTCAATCAAAAGTAGTTGGATTTTCAACAAAATCGTAGAATTTTCAATATATTTCTAACAGTGTAATATTATTACAATTAAGGGCATGTGATACTTTACCTTGCAAGCAAATTAGTTATACCAATTCGTACCATATAGACAAAGATTTATTGACTCTTATTAGCTAAAAATATTTATTATTATGAATGTATAATTATAACTAATTTGCTCTTATGGTAGAGTATATCACATGCCCTTAATAATGTTGCGAATGATGTTAGTTTAAAGAGTATTTAGAATATCATCATAATGATCATTTATATAGATAATATATATCATATTATTACGGCATGAATTAATGTTTACACTGAGTCTTTAATTATATCTCATGTAATCATATACACGCGATAGTTTTGAATGTTACATGATTATTCTGTAAAATTATACCATCATTAGAATTTGTATTTAGCTAATGTATGCAAAGTCAAATATACATGAATTCAAATACAGAATATATAGACTTGAAAGCTAATACTACGATTTTAAAAAATAGAGATTGATTCTGATTGCCAAAGAGCATTGACATATATGAGGATATAAAGTTTGATACATTGCTTCTAATCTCAAGCTTGAAGATGTAAACTTCACCATCCATCACGACTTGATCAATTTTTAATGAAACAAACCCAAATTAATTCTACAGTTTATACAAAAACACGATTCAGATAAAAAAAACGGTAGTTTATCACCAGAGGAGATAAATCTCTCTTCTTGACGATGAATCTCGCAGCGAGGAGGGTATGTTTGGGTGTTTCGATTCGTGCAAGAGAGAAGTGAGCGTACAACGGAGGTGTAACGAGATTGATTTGACGGTGGGAGCAGGTAGCCAATCGCTGAACGATATGGTGGTCGAAACCACGCCCTGCAACCAATTGTACTTGAAACCCAAGAGCTGTCAGTTAAGCTCCGCCTCGACCAATAAACTCGTGGAGGCGCATGTCGGAGGGAAAGCATCTCTCATGTTGGGACCGGCAGTCTTCTCCGGTTCCTATTTGGGCGAGCGTTGCTCGCACGGTCGCTCGCTTGTATTTCACGAAGAAAAAGCGAAATCCCAGAAGATTAAAACCATCCGCGACGCGATGTTACATTCTTCACTGAACAATTACAAGTTTAAGATCTTACAACCCAGTGAATATCAGTGATGTGATACAGAAATCCACATATACAAATAGTGTCAATTTTAATGACATCTTCATCAGTGGTACCAATTCTTAAAACGTGACAACCTTCAAGAAGACATAGAAGGTATCCAAAAAGATACTCACCGTCTTCGGAATGTGTGTATCAGTTGAAAAAGTGACGAGTTTTGGAATAAAGTGAGAGTCTGGTTCGGTAGTATCGCGGATCAGCGCCGGCTACTGTTTGCACGCTGTCCTAAGAATAGCCGGTGCGTTCGTGTTCGAACAGGCGGGAAGGCAGGCATCTATAAATACAGCGTAATTCTGCCCGTGGAAATACGAGACCCGCGCGGATCACTATTCTCTCTCTTTCAGCTCAGGGAAGTAAGTCAATCGAAAGCTGGCGCGAAATCAGGGCTGAAAAGAGAGAAGGTGTACGACTCTACGGTAATCGAAATCGGATCTGCCCACGCGTAGTAAGACAATCGGTCTCGGGAGGCGTAAAGTCCAACGAGAGGCTGAGGCTGGGGAATCCCTTTCAGGAGAAGAGATACAAGATTGCAGATTATCGTTTTCTTATAGTAACCGGAGAAATATCCCACTCGCTGAAGAGAAAGAGGAAACTAACCGTCTCGATACACGATACGACTTGCCGCTTCCTAAAAATATCCGCGTCTCGCGCTTAGCTTTGGAATCTCGTCTTCCGTCTTCTGCTACTTCGTGACCGACGGCAAGCTCAAATGCAATAAGATTCTGATTTGGAAGCTGAAGGATATTGAAAAAGTGAAGGTTGATCGGTAGTGTTGAAGTATATATAGTGTTGTCTTGAGTTTGGTGATTGGTCTTGGTAAAGGTGTGTAGTGGATGGTTTGTTTAAGGAAAGGCGTTGAGATACAAGAAGATGGATCATCAGTAATCATCAGCTTCTTAAATCCTAATCAAGCACTCAACTATCATTGATTCCCTTTAAACAGACAACCATCAGATGATCAGTGAAGAATCAAAAAACCCAAATCAACAACACTGAAGCTTAAGATATGCAAACACATTGGAAAGATAATCAAGCATGTTGGATACCTCATCGTAAGTTCTTCTACTGAGGAAGAAAGAATGCAACGCAATGGTGATGTAATTTAGGAATTTGTAATTTATGAATTTGTTGTGATAATCGGGAGTGAGTGCGATTCACAGTGGAGGGAATGAGAAGAAACAGAATTGGGGGGGAAAGTGTAATTGGGCCAGGAGATGAGGCGATGCTAGCCTACAGGGCGGAATTGGGTCACTCATCCAGGGGTTTAGAGGTCCTTGCTACGACCCCGGATTACAGCCCCAGGGGCACTCCGGCGCCCTTGAACCATTCATCCGGCCCCGCAGAGAGTGTACCGCTCGCAGTTTATAGTCCCCAGGATAGTCCAGCGAGTTCCGCCGGCGGCGGGGCCGGTAGTGGGGCCGTCGGCAATGGACAGTTACCCAGCTTCGGATTTACACAGGAGCAGGTCGCCTGTGTTTGCGAGGTATGTTTCTCTATAGATTGAAGATTTGTGATTGAGATTTGTATCTTTCATGTGATTTTAGAACATTTAGAGTATAACGAAGACTGATGAAGTTAAGAAACCAAATTCGGAAGGCAAATTTCCTTTTTTTTAAAGGATGTTGCTTAATTGGTTAGATCAATTTACATTCAGAGAGTAAATCAAGGGGAGTTTGATCAAAATATGAAGATCTTCAATTTGAACGAGTTAGAAACTAGTTTTTGATTTGCAAGATGATGTGCTTCTATAATAGTCTCTAGTGTTTCTTGATGAGCTCTGTTAGTATATCATTAGACTGTAATAACATACATAATTATCGCAGAATAGATAAATAGATCCCAAAGTATGATAAATACAATGGAATTAATTGAAACTCTAATCGTTTAGACCAGAAATAGCTAAGCCGGTAGCTTTATTTATTGATTATTAAAAGATATTTAAGAATGAATTGTTTAAATTTTCAATTGATTATCCTTTATGTCTTATTTCTTATAGTATAGTCCTTGAGGCAATTTTCAATGTCTACTTACTCTGAAAACAACTATAACAATAAATAATACTTGCAGTAAAACCGCGATTCTAAAAGTTAATTTTACAATAGCAAATATATTTGACAAGTACCTAGGAATGATTTTAATTTCGTGCCAGGTTTCAACATCCGAAAATCTGACAGTAACGATCCTGTTACTGCAGTCTTCACATATGTCACTCTAATTCCCTCCACATTCCTATAATTAAATTCTACAACTTCTGCATTGAAGTAACCGTAACATCGAGAATTTTGATTCAATTTTAATGTCCTCATTACTTAGAATTTGTAATATAATAAAACTATAAAATTCCGTCACTTTGACACTTATTTTTTTTTTAATAACTGAAATAAAAGTTAATATTACATCAACATCTGTCAATTTTTCCCCAAAAATTTGTATCAAATATATTTATGTAAAGATAATGATAAAATTTTAAAATTTTATAAGTAAATGTAGAAAAATTCACTTAAACATTGCAATTTGTCAATATTATAAAATATATTGAATTAAGCAGTTCTAAAATGACCGGCAACATTGTGTTCTTTTTGTAAATTATATTCGATGCCTGGAAGCCGATTCCTGCTGGCAAGTTCTCCAACATTAGAGATCGTCTTACAGTTTAAAGCTATCCTGACAGCAGTGATGATAGAAGTTGGATTGTAGCCACCTGGCCTTAGACCCCCTGTGGCTATAACGTAGCTTCTAGACATTCATCGTTTTTTATTTATGTTATTGATTTTCCCTCTACAATTTTGCATTCGCGTCTCATATTGTGTAAAAAATTCAAAAGCATTCATGAAAATAGTCTCGGAATTTGAGTGGGCTTCAAAAGCAATAGTATGTAGTTAACAATTGGCAGACAACCAACGAGATTCATTTTACACTAAATCACCAACAACGTTCCATTGATTTCCAGTTAGTGTCTCTAGATGAAAATTATTCAACTTTATCTGTGAAGTTATGAGTTGCGGATAATACTTGATCCAATCACGTGCTCTTGAAATTCAATATTCTGCTTGAAAACTCATTTCAACGATATCTTGAATTTATGTTAATAATATATAATAATAATAATAATAATAATAATAATATAATATATTAATATGTATAAACACATTTTTCGCGAAGAAGACAAAATCTTTCTAACCTTGAGAATAAATTAAATCAGTGAACAAATCGAACATTCAAATGAAAGCAATTTTACACGATAACTTATCTCACACGACAGGAATAATTAGCATAAATTGCTTTCGCGTGTAACATTTCCGGTTTTGACATTTTTCGTATTGCTACCGACTTGTCGCGTGACTTACTATTTATTTGGAGAAAGTATCATAAATATACAAATATTGTTTTTAAATCTTCCTGGAAGATAACATTTTTTTCATTTGGAGGACTGAATTGATAAGATTTAACGTCCAATTTAATAACACTCGAAGAGTTCCGCGAATAATATATGACCCTTCAAGTTTCGACCCGCATTACTGGGTAGTAATAAACAACCAGTGCACGCAAATTTGAATATAGGAACCTGTCTGGTTATTAAATATCCAATTGAAGCCTGCATGAATGGAGAAAATAATCATAAAGTTATGGGTAGTTGTATGCTACATTTCATTATAATGTACATTTGTGTACAAGGTTGCCTCCTAAATAAGAAACTGCAAAAAATTTTAATATTCTGTCAATGTGTGATTATAAATTGCCTTTCACATCTCTTGTTAAAAATTCGCATCAATAATATTTTTTTTATAAATTATTAATAATTTTTATTTTTATACGTATATTGCAATTATAATTGCAAGTTAAATAAAAAAATTCCTGAAGAGCAGCAAAGTTGAAGCAAAATTGAAAGGTCGCTGACTGATTTATATTTCTTTTAGATGATTCGAATCTTCTACATTCTTTATTTCTTAAAATAAATTTTTTCTCGTAAGTTTGCGATTAAATTGTAACCTTAAGTTACAAGATATTTATTAAAATGATTTACTAAAATGATTGAGAAATATTTTTTATTTGCATAATTTGAATTACACTTTGCATTTAGAATCTTGCCTTTCAAGATGCAAAGATTTTATTAAAAGCCTACTTAGTAAACTTTGTAGGAGTTAAAAAAAATGAGTCAAAGTTGTAAAATATTTCATCCGCCAGCCCAAATCCAATTTTCATTAATAGTCTTAAAAGAAGTCAAGTGTAATTTATAATAATATTTAAAGTACACTGCTAGACGTTGTAACTCCTTACCCTCGTTAGACGGATATTAATGACGTCATTCTAAGAGAAAATGAAATGTCACTGACGACTATTTTTACGAATTCTTTTTCTGTATATGTGTTTCCGTCTGACGTGGGAGCTATAGTTGTCTTGTATCCCTAAATTACATAAACACACCGAAAGAGAACGTTTCGTTGTTATAAAAGTGTGACGATGCACATTATTATTTAATACTAATTGTCAATGTGTAATTAAAAATTACTGATAACGTATATGATTAATAATGTTTTAATTAGTATGTAAACTTTGCTCTATTTATTCTAGGTAATTATATTTACCTATTTTATAATACAGTTATACAAATAATTGAAAAAGTTTTCATACTAATTGGAGAATATTATCGAAATTAATTATCAGAGTTGAGATCTGAATAATAATTTTGACTCCTGAGAATCAAAAATTGTTTTAAATTGATCGACGACACGTTTTTCTCACGGTGTGGGACTAAAGTGTCCGAGCAAATTTGCATGTTCCTCGAATGCCTGTTGGGGATCGTCTTCGTGGAAAGCGACTCACCTTTTTATTTTATTCTAACGATTAATCGATGTACAGGGTGATAAAATTCATACTTTCAAGAATAATGTTCATTTTCAATCAGCATTTTATGTCTAGGTAGACAATTTTGAATTAATCGCTTCCCGTTGATAAAAAGTAAAATTTCAGAATAGATCTTTATCTATAATTGATATGATACCTTATGTAATATAATACTTAATTATGTATTTAAAAACCAACTGAATCACGCGGGTTATTTTCTTGGAAAGATTAAAAAAGCGCTTTTTATTATTTATCACTTTTTTAAATACAAGGTATACAAAGAAGGAATTCAAGTAAATTTAAAAAAAAATTGTTGAGTTTTGAACCACCCTGTATCGAATTTGATTCAATCATCCTTCAAGATCGCTTGTGGCAAGTTTTGTCAACGAGCAATCGGAAGCAAAGCCAATTACGACCAGTCACGATGTCATTAGGTCATCGACTTATTTATTGGACTTTGTTATGTTTCCAACGATTTTTATTTATACAAAAAATAGAATGCTTTTCACTTTATATTGACGAACCCAAACAGATCTATCCGCACCTAAAGAAACGAACTTTAATATAAATAGATACGTTTCTCTCTAAAAATACTTGGAGAAAACAGTTTTAAGCGGTTCTTTGTCAACTTCTAATTATAATAGACTAAATATTTTATTTAGTCTACTAAATTTAGAAAAAAGACATTTTCATTTTCAAAACCAGACACATATATAAAGATCACAGAAAATATGTTTAAATTATGAATAAGTGTTTCTTCGGGTGCGTTTTTCTTTTTCGAGGCTCAATTTTTCGGCATAATCGGATAAAAATGAATTATAAAAAAATATATGCAAGATACGCTAGAGTAAGAGGAGATCGGGATGAGTTCTGTCGACTAACAGTGTGCCCCCCCTGTCTATCGTCTTCAAGGCGATGGTGTCGTCTGTCCAGGTTCTCCAGCAGGCGGGTTCGGTGGAACGGCTCAGCAGGTTCCTGTGGTCGCTTCCAGGTTGTGGCCGTTTGCATCGCCACGAAAGTGTCCTCAAGGCAAAAGCCATCGTCGCTTTTCATCGGGGCAACTTTAAGGAACTTTATAAATTGCTCGAAGGCAACAACTTCAGTCCGCACAATCATCCAAAACTACAAGCACTCTGGCTCACTGCACACTATATCGAGGCCGAAAAGCTCAGAGGGAGGCCTTTAGGTGCTGTTGGTTAGTATTGTTTTTCAGTTTTATCAAATATTCTCATTCTATGGCTTTTTAATCGAATATATTAACCCCTCCATATTTTTTTATTCCTTACTTATCCCGTAGTAAAGTTTCGATCGCTTTTGTAATACTAATTTGACTAATACTACTAATCTGTAATTGGTATTAATACACAGAAAAAACGAAGGATAAAGTTTACATCGATTTCAAGGTAAAGATTCGCTGCAACAAAAATTAACCTTGTCGAATAAACTTTACACTAAAAGAAGATAATTTTGTGTTTTTAAACTGTCTCGGGATGAATTTTCAGTTAAAAAGCGTCGTCTGCTATGCGGTTGACAACAGTGAGAAAAACAACAAAGTATGGAGAAAGTGGGTCGGAATATCAGGACATAAAATTTTAAAAAGCGTTTTACTTACTTCAATTTCATTAAAAAAATAATTTTACTTAACTCGGACTAATAAAAACACATTTTTCGTTACTGATAATTAGAAACTTGACACCTGTAGAAGAGTCGCCATATTCACTGATCTTCTTAACCATAAGATTGTACATAAGTTGTGAGATCCGTCGATATTACAGTTTAACATGGCGGGCTGTTTGTGTGCCAATTTATTGCTTTATTCCCAGTCACCAAAAATACATTTTCACTCGTCCGCGGCAAGTCTAATTATTTTAAAAATAATAATTAAACAAATAACATGCTTTTTTAACATCTGGTGTTCTAATTTGTAGCTCAATTCTAACCATAGTTTTTTCTGTGAATCCGTTATAAATATACATAAATATAAAGACGTAAAAAAGACATTTTAATAGAGCAGAGACTTTATACTAAATACTTGGTCATGCTTATTTTTATTTCAGTTGTCTTTAGTTCAACCATATAACCGTGTGACAGATTAATTTTTAGCACGGACCGTTGAACCTCTGTTTGTGCTCATATAGGAGTGCCAAATGGCGATTCTCCAAACTTGCTAATTTAGATGAAATTCAAATTACTGAACACCTATTCTTGTCATATTGAAGAATTGAAGTGAGGAATTTAGGTCTATTTCATTTTACGGCGAAAATGGGAAAGGCAAACGTAGAGAAAGCGAATTTGTGTATAAAAAGTAACAAGCAGAAAACGAGGGAAAACAGACAATAGTAAAAAATATACAGAAGTATATAGCAAAAGTTTTGGCTTATTTTTTTTTTTTGTTTATTATACCTTTCATTTATTTTCAACTGTAAACGGAGAAGATTAATAAACTTATAAAATATGAGCGTTGCATTTCCATATTCAAATTATTTCTGGATCCCTCAACTTTGAATTGTGATTTAGTAAGATAAGTGTAATAAATTTTGTAATGCATCTACTTGAATGAAATTAGAAAAGCCAACAATACGATTTACTATAAAATATACGCAAAGATGCGTGAATTCCTCAAGATTAGTCGCCTACATAAATTTTAGAGAAGCAAATGAATTGCCAGCATTTTCACACATTTTGTTCATGATTCATCATAAGTCTAAGTTTCAAACGACTCATATTGCATTCAAGACCCACAAACATCATATTCTTAGAAATGCAGTGAAATAATTCTTTACACATTTAAAGAAGCTCAAAACATAAAAACAGATTTATCTGCAAATCTTATTTTAAGTTCCAAAACTCAAATTACTTCTACTCGATTTTATGAAAGTGTTTTCTATATTGATATTGACGCCTAACGATTATAAATTAAAAAGTATTTTCAATAATAATCATTAAGTAATTTTAAATACCTTTAAGTTCAAAAAGGTTGAGAAGTGATAAACATCAGGTCCATGACATTCGAATCTTGTCAGAATTGTCGCTTTTTCTCTTTTTCTCTCTTTATCTTTTACTCTCTTTCTTTTCCTCTTAGCTCTTCTACTTGGAAGCCAATTTTATTCACGACCTCGTTTCTAAACGACAATTCATGATGCTCGTAAGTGCGACAGACACAGGAGACTTTAACGAACCGGCAAACCAATTAGATTTCTCGCACTCAGCTTTTCTCTCTTCCGGTCATCTCTTTTGGCAACCAAAACCTTCACTTGACTCGCGGATCCAGTGAAGCTTTTGAACAATATGAGACTTTCCTATGATCCCTCAAACCTCCACGTGCTGCGTTTCTAATCTCTTCTCAGAATTTCAAAATCAAGCTATGTCCTCACTAACTATATTTTCACTACAATTTATTCGATTTGGATGCCTTTTTACTCTCTAAATCTGAATTAGTAAAAAAAAACTTCCATTACTTTAGTTGAAGTTTTTTACAATTACCGTAACTGAATGAATATTCAATCAAAAGTAGTTAAATTTTCAATATATTTCTAACAGTGTAGTATAATAAAATAATGTATCATTTCTAAAAAATAATAGATTGTTTTTGATTATTTTCAAGGGCAATATACTTTTACTAATTAATCTATATCTATATAATACAAATTTTCAAAAGATTTGTTACTTTTTACATTTTTTACAAAGAGCAATTTTCATTTTAAGTTGCGTTCAATGCGTTCAATGAATAATAAATATTGTTTTCAACTCTTAAATAGAAATTAACAGTAAAATGAAAAATGGTTGAATTTTGAATATATATATATATATTTCTAACAGAGTAGTGTCGAATCGTTTACTAATACACTTTAATAAGTATTTTTACTATCAACTAGTTAAAAATTACTAATTCACAGTAAAATAGTACTAATTTATTTAGTAAGGCTCACTAATTGATTTAGTTACCGTTACTAAATGAATTAGTACTATTTTACTGTGAATTAGTAATTTTTAACTAATTGATAGTAAAAATGCTTAATAAGGTGTATTAGTAAACGATTCGGCATTATTTCATTAGTAACTTCTTACTAATTCAGATTTAGAGAGTAAAACGAAATTAAATTAATTTGAAGATATTTAAAGAACTGATATTTAAACATTTTTTATGGAAAAATATGAGTTCAAAAATTCCTGAATATATTCAGAAATTTTGAAATTTTTTTGAACTTCAATACGAATAATGGGAATTCTTTTGAATTCTTTTAGGAAAATACCGAGTGAGGCGTAAATTTCCGTTACCTAGGACAATCTGGGACGGGGAGGAGACTTCGTATTGCTTTAAGGAGAAATCAAGGAGTATTTTGAGGGATTGGTATGCTGCAAATCCTTATCCGTCGCCGCGAGAAAAGCGGGAATTAGCCGAGAATACTGGACTCACGACGACGCAAGTTAGCAATTGGTTCAAGAACCGAAGGCAACGAGATCGAGCTGCTGAGCACAGGTGAGTCTCAGAATTTTATTATATACTATAAACCTCATCTTCTACATGAAATTACCCATTCGCAGAAAATGGGATGGAAAGATAGATCAAATGCTCTGTAATATCCGGCTTATATTCACTGAAACTTGATAAGTGGATAATATAGGAAAGTTGAAACTCGTTTAAGAGGCAAAAACTGCATATTAAAAAGAAATTTACATTTTAGTGAAGGAATTCCAAAAATTCTTTTTCTATGAAGTCGGAATTCGGTTTTTAGGAAAATATTTGGAGGTTTCTATATTGCTCTATATTTCAATGTCTAGACAGAATTTTTACAATATTTTTGGTGAGAAAGTCGGATCTATCATTCTTTGATAAATTAATTTATAAGTTTAAATAATATGAGGAATTTATCTCGAGATAAATCTGAATTAGTAAAAAACTACTATTTGGTACTTATAGTTTCTACTAATTCATATAGCGCCGATTTTTTCACTACTAATTAGTAAAAGTCTGCCAATTCAATATGATAAGTATATAACGTACTAAATGAATTAGTAACTACATCTACTAAAGGAATTAGTAATGGTACTACTAAATATTTTAAATAATAAATTTATATGAATTTGAAAACACAGATTATACAATGAATATAATTTTATTCAAATTAAACATGAAATTACATGTGCATTTATTAGATCCAACTAGAAAAAAAGTATTATTTCATTATTATTGCATTATTATTAAGAAATTGTATTTGCTTATATTTCAAAAACTATAAGAATTAAATCTATTTGAAAGTCACACAAATTTTATAAATTTATACTTATCTTATATTCCTTAGTTATCGTGAGTCAACGGAACACTTAATTTCACTTCAAAAAGCACTTTTCTGCATGTTTTGTATATTATTATATTATTATTATCAATATAACAATATGAACTCAGAATATATATACCTATATAAATTGAGAAAACATAAAACTTTTAAAATTCAAGAACCACCAGACAGTATTTAAATTTAAAAAATTAATAATTTAGATAATTTCCAATTGATTTCTACTCACTGAATTAGTAACTTGGAACTACTAAACAGATTAGTAGAAAATCCTCACTAATTCATTTAGTAGCATAAATCTTACCATTTAATTTAGTAAAATGTTACAAAATTACTAATTTAGCAGTCAAAATCATCGTTACTAATTACATTAGTAAAATTTCTACTAATTCAGATTTACACCCAGAGAAAAAGTTTGTTTAAATCAAATAAACGTATATTTGCCTCAGAGCCAACTAAAAAATATCTTTGAATAAAATAAAATTTATTTGATTCAAAGATATTGTTTAGTTGGCTCTGAGGCAAATATACATTAATTTGATTTAAACAAACTTTTTCTCTGGGTGTAGAGAGTCTGGATTTCAAAAATTTGAAACTGAGATGAACAATTTCCTCTGAGAAAAGAATCATTTGGAAAAAAGTAGGCTGATGCGACTTGAAGGAGGGAGTCTCTTTAAGATTCGTGTTGTTTCGAGGGTCGTTGCTCCAGATCTGATTTTAGATCCGACCGACCAAACGCTAACTCTTAGTCCAAAGCTTGCGACGATTCTCCCGCTGAGAAATGCACGATTTTTGAGAAGCTCAAGCAATTAAAAATTTCTACTCAACAACCTAATTTCTCTCAAATTTCCTCAACATCTCCAACTTAATTTAGTTATTATTTGATTGAAGACAGTGCATTTTATCCATACACGAAATGTTACACTGAGAAAAATGTTTGGTGCGGACAACAACAAATTTTGTTGCTATAGAAGCAACAAAGATTTTTGGTTGTGCCAACCAAAACTGAGATTTTGTTGGTTCAAATGAATTTTCGAGACGCATGAATATGCCCCAAATTCTATTTTCCCTAAAATTTATTTTACCGAAAATCAGTTGATCGAATAGCAATTTGCTATAATTTTTATACTTCCGAATTATTGTTTGACATAATTTTTACAATTCCGAATTTTTATTTAGTATAATTTTTATTTCTCCGAATAATCATTTGTCCTAATTTTGATTTTTCCGAATAACCATTCGACATAATTTTCATTTTCCCGAACTGCCATTTGTCATAATTTTTATAATACCGAATTACTGTTTAGCATAATTTTTATTTTTCCGAATGAGCATCTAACCTAAACTTCATTTTACCAAAACACCATCTGTCATAATTCCCATCTGACCGAACTCTCAAGTAACAGAAATTTCATTCTTCCGAAAATGGCTTTCGACAATTTGATTGGCTGATTTGAATTTCGCGATATTATTCAGCCAATCAAATCGCCGGACGCCATTTTCGGAAGAATGAAATTTCTGTTACTTGGGATTTCGGTCAGATGGGAATTATGACAGATGGTGTTTTGGTAAAATGAAGTTTAGGTTAGATGCTCATTCGGAAAAATGAAAATTATGCTAAACAGTAATTCGGTATTATAAAAATTATGACAAATGACAGTTCGGGAGAATGAAAATTATGTCGAATGGTTATTCAAAAAAATAAAAATTAGTACAAATGATTATTCGGAGAAATATAAATTATGTCAAACGATAATTCGGAAGTATAAAAATTATAGCAAATTGCTATTCGATCAACTGATTTTCGGTAAAATAAATTTTAGGGAAAATAGAATTTGGGGCATATTCATGCGCCTCTGAATTTTCTTGGTTCAACAAAAAGTTTGTTGAAAGAACCAAAATTTCTGTTGCTTCTATAGCAACAAAAAGTTTTGTTGTCCGCACCAAACATTTTTCTCAGTGTAATATACCAAATATATATTATTTTGTGAGAGATTTCTTTAAACTGCGTCATCTTAAAAGGAGAAATAAATAGAAATAAAAATAAATTCAATAAAGATGCAAAAAATGAAATTGAGGTCTCTATCAATATGAGTGGTTTTGTCAGTGAGGGAGGAAGTGGGAAGCACCACCGTGGGCAGGGTGCACCACGTCACACGCCACGAGGAACATCGTATCGAATATCTTATGCGGCTTCTGTGTATTCCCATAGAACAGACCTTGCCTGCTTGCCGGATTCGATGGAGCATTGGCCAGTAGACGGCGTATCCAATAGGTTTAGGTATCCTGAGGACACTGTATTCGCAGCATATATTAATTACACGAAATCCCACAAAGAGCCGACCCGCTCGATCGATTTGCTGACTGGCTTGAAATACATATATCAAATTCATTTTAAACTGCAAATATAATTAACACGTGAAAGCTTTCGGAACATGAAAACCAATTTATTTCTGTACTCTATCTTGTTATATAATTAAATTATTAATCAATCGAATTAGATGTAATCCGATACTTTTGTGATATTGAAATTGTATTTAAGAAAAGGATTTTTTTGTTATTTATACTCATACATTTTTTTAGTTAATGAAAACGATTACAGCCAGTAGATTGATTGGCATTAATAAAGTACATGAAATTAAAGAGACTTTAGGACTAAATGAGCCAGTATATTGGGTTCAAATAATCCCCGGGGATGGAGGCGTCTCGTGGGCGTTATCCTCGCAAAAAGCATACGTTATTTTATCGCAGCTCCCTGGGGCGCAGTTATCAAACGATTTAACGCTTAGAGATTTCGTTTCGACACGCAACAGTTAAGGACTTGATAAAAAATTATCTTTCTGACGATGGAATTCTTCTTCGTTAATTCGATCGAGTTAAAATCGATAAATGTTGATTCTTCAATTGATTTTTAATTATAAAAAGGAGGTAAATTGTTTTTAACTAAATATACAACAATTTTGTTATCAACGAAGAATTTTTTTTAGAATTTAGCTGAAGAAAAAATATTCTACTCTTAATTTTCGTTAAGGACTTCATAATTATATAAAACGGTTTTAGGCTTGTCGCTCAATTATTGAAATTAAAAGAGCGAAAAAAGGGGAAAATAAGGTGCGGACTTACACTTTAGTAAGCATTTTTACTATCAATTAGTTAAAAACTATACTAATTCACAGTAAAATAGTACTAATTCAGTTAGTAATGGTATAACTAAAACAATTAGTACTCTCTAAATCTGAATTAGTGAAAAGTGAGTTACTAATTTACTTTAGTGAAAAGTTGAAAACTACGAATTGAAATAATGAAATACAACTAATAATTAGTAAAACTTTTCACTAAAGTAAATTAGTGGTTCACTTTTCACAAATTCAGATTTAGAGAGTAAGTCTTACTAAATGAATTAGTACAAGTTTACTGTGAATTAGTAGTTTTTAACTAATTCAGATTTAGAGAGTGATAGTAAAAATGCTTACTAAAGTTCATTAGTAAACGATTTGGCACTATTTCATTAGTAACTTCTTACTAATTCAGATTCAGAGAGGAAATCATTCTTCGACACAATTATTGCATTTTGAACTGCACCATAAGAAGCTCATTGCTTTTATCGATAAAGGTTGATTTATAGTAAGTAACTCAGTAACTCAGTCTCGCGATTATTGACACGTCCTCTTCCAGTAACAAATAAGATAAAGCTTTGCTTATATGCATCTCCGGCAAAGTTGCACTGACTGCAATTTTAAGGGACATATGAAGAGGACTGAATCGGATAAATAAAATGTAAGTCAGGCGTACAAATGACGTAATTACGTTACTTGTTTTCTTGCGTGTCTCTTATCAAACATAGAAACGTGTAGCTTTTCTCGGTAAGGTATCCAGTAGCGAGAACGTGCCCGGGCAAACGAAATGCGCGAGTAATATGGCAATCGTCGGCTCTTTATCAAAGATAAATAAAAAGATGCTGAATATGTGGCTTGTGGCCCTGCTGGAAGTAAACGGATTCAAACAGATAGAAATTTTTATCTGTTTGAATGTAAACTTTGCATCCTTTTCAATCATGTTCTATTCTTTGTTAGATTTTTAAATCTTTATCCACTTGAATCATTTTCAATACGTCAAATGGAATATAATCTGCTCCTATTCGGTTGAATCCGAACTTTTTTATCCTTATCTATTAGTTTTAATCCGTCTTCATTGAAAAATATTCTACCTTTATGTATCCACTTTAATCCAACTAAAAATAATATATCCATGCCTATCCGTTTAAATTCGTCGTCAAAGTAAAAATATACTATTAATATAATATTTTGTGAAGAACGGATTAAAGAAGATAGGCAATGATTCAAACGGATAAATTTTGAATCCGTTATTGGAGACAGGATCAAATCTAAGTAATTCGTGGATAAAAAATGAAGTATTGAAGTGAATAAGTATATATACGGATAGTAATACATAAAATCGGATATAAAAGGATTAAAACGAATAGTGACACTGGATAAGATTATGATTTAAACGGATAGACGGATAGCAAACGGATAGAAACGGATCGCCGCATATTAAAAAGTATTCAAACGGATACTTATGGATAGATAACGGATTAAAAC
>UCOK01019833.1:4617-16125 GCA_900474325.1 Synergus umbraculus
AAAATTCCACAAGAATATTTATAATACTCAAAATTTCTTAAAACTCTTCTAAATTTCTTAAAATCCTTTATAATTCCATGAAGTGCTTTAAAATTCCACTAAATATTTTAAATATTACACAAATCTCTTATAATCTCTTTAAATTCCTAGAAACCTTTTAAAATCTTTTAAAATTATTGAAGATTTCTTGAAATCATTAGAAGCTCAAAGAATTAAAACTCTTACAAAGCTTTTAAAATTCCCTAAAATGTCACGAAATATCCTAAAATCCCAGAAAATTTTACAAAACCGTTTTAATATCCCAAAAATCTCTTGAATTTCGTACAAATTATTTAAAAATCGTTAAAAATGCACATAAAAACTATCAAAATCATTAATCTCTTGAAATTCATGTTAAAATTAGTGAAAATCTATAAAAATGCCTAGAAACCTCTTGAAATTCCTTCATATTTAGAAAATGAAAACCCTCTCTCTAAATCTGAATTAGTGAAAAGGAGGTCACTAATTAACTTTAATGAAAATTTTCACTAATTATTAGTTGTATTTCACTATTTCAATTAGAAAGTTTTCAACTTTTCACTAAAGTTTTAGTCAAAACTGACTAAAAATTAGTAGAATTTTTCACTAAAGTAAATTAGTGACCTACTTTTTACTAATTCAGATTTAGAGAGCTTAACATTTGACGAAAACCTTCGAAATCTTTGTAAATTCTAAAAAATCTTTTAAAAATCGTAAAAAGCTTTTGAAATTCCTCAATAAAACTCCCTATAAAGTTTTAAATTCCTTATTTAAATCCCAGAAATACATATTTTAAAAGTCATAAAAGTACCTTGAAGTACTTGATCAAAGTCGTGAAAAATTCTAAAAATTCCCAGGAACTTCTTGTAATTCTTTAAAATTCTATCATAACATTTAAAATTCCATTATTTCCCACAAAATCTTTACTCTCTAAACTTGAATTAGTCAAATTTAACTGATTACCAGTCAAATTCCACTGATTTGCAGTGACTTTTGACTGATTCTCAGTGAATTTTCACTGATTAAAATCGTGAGAAAAAAGTCACTGAAAATTAGTAGAATTTGACTGATTCAGTTTTAGAGAGTAAAAATTCCATAAAATTCCCTTAAAATTCCTAGATTTTCAATGTATTTCAAGTTTAGATTCGTGACAAAATGATTATTAACGAAAGCAAATTAAAAATTTCAAATTAAATTCACGTGTGTAATTTACGATTCGGCAAGTATCGATTGTCGAAAATCACTATCGATACTTACACGACGAATCAGGAGTGCGGAATAGGCGTTACGATATTTCGACTTCGACTCAATCATCTTTTTAGAATAGAGAAAATACGATTTCCTCATTTTACTCACCAAATATTAAATTTGCAATTTTTTCCCTCTGTAGGATTAGTCAACTTTTAAATAGAATTATGCATACAGAGCGAGAAAATATCTAATTCAAATATTTTTTAAGTAAAAGGAAAAAAATTCAATTTTTAACTCAGATTTTGAATTCCTCGTTTTGTGCAAAAAGTATTGAAACTAAATATTTTTTCGCTCTGTAAAATGGAGAATTGAATTTTGGGCTCAACGCCCTTAAAATGACAAAATAGTTTAGGTTTGATTTAATGAGATATATTTTCACAGATCACGAGAAAATCAAACGGGAGCCACAATTATTTTTACCAGTGAGACCAGACACATTATTTGCACCGTATGATATTCACAAACAGGGCCTTCAATCTAACAGATGCAGTGTAAGTTACTAAATATGTGAAAATCGTTATATCTTTAAAAAATATGAAAAATATTAAATTGTGTCATTTTCTTTATTGCAGCTGAATCCATTTTCTGCGAAATCGTGGGAACCAATAAGTTTCAAGGCTGATCGCAACCTCATGAAAGAAATCATAATCGCAAATTCCATACCAGGTCCGGAGAGTTGCGTCTAAGGCTCATCTCCGAGTGGAAGGAAAAAAACATATCAGGAATGCTGAAAAATCAGCGCCTATCGCACATAATCATTCAACGCGAAATCATCACCTCATACTAGACTGCGGACTTTTTCAAAAAAAAAAAAAAAAAAAAACGCGTGAGACGCGCCTTATCTAAACGTCTTCTGTGTATCATTGGAATATATCAGAAGAAGAAAAATCGAACACTTTTGTAAGAAACTTTCGCTAACATAAGTCAAAGATCCGACGAAATATCTAAAGACTAATGTAGTAGCATATTCTAACCAAGCGCTACACACAATGTATTACTCCGAGTTTAATATATTTTGTGTCAAGTCTTGACAACGAGTTCATTTTCCAGTTTTTAATTTTTTAATTTTTAAGTTTCTAAAATATTTTTTTTTTATTTCTTTTTTTATTTTATAAAATAGTGGGTCTTCTCGACGACGAAAGGAAGCAGTATCCATTTGTACACATCGAGGCACCAAGAAGAACACCATAGACCAGTGAAATCCAAACAAAAAAGCCAATTATGAGAGCTAAGACAATTTTTTTAATTGTTTTTGAAAATCGAGGTAGTCGAGATAATGCGTTCAAATAATTTGGAATATTTCGAGTATTAACTTGATCTTCTGGATTCAAAGTATTTTCGCGTATCTAGGATGAATATTTTCAACAATTAAATGTTTTTAATGAAAAATGGACAAATTTCAGTCATCACAGTACTTAGGGTGGCCACAAGATTCAATTTTTTTCATTTTCATTTCATTTCTCATCTTCAAGAGATTCTTAAAAGATTTTGTGAAATTTTGAAGGATTATAGAGAATTTTAAGAGATTGTTAGGAATTTAAAGAGATTTTGACGCATTTTAAAAGATATTAAAGTTCCTCGTGGAATTTTGAAATATTTCAGAGAGACTTTTAAAAGATATTTTTGAATTTTTGGGGATTGCAGGAATTTTAAAAGATTTCAGGAAATTTTAAGGGATTTCAATAAGTTTCGAATAATTTTAAAAGATTTTTATACATTTTAAGAGATATTAAAGTTCCTCGTGGAATTTTGAAATATTTCCAGAGATTTTTAGGAATTTTAAAATTTTTTGTGAAATTTAAAGAATTTGAACTGATTTTGAGGAATTTTAAAACAATTAGTGAAAATTTAAGGGTTTTCATGACATATTAAAAAATTTGAAGAGATTTCGTCGAATTTTAATATGTTTCTAGGAATTTCAAGAAATTTCAATGAATTTTAAGAGATCTATTCAAAAGTTGTAAATTCGAGAGATTTTTACGAATTTTAAGTATTTTGAAGTGATATCCAAATATTTAAAGTGATATCGTGATATACGAAATTTTTGAAACAAAAAAAAACAATATGTCAGGGAAATCCTGACAGAAAAGTATTAAAAATTCGAACAAATTTTAAGCAAAAATACTATTGAAATTTTTCAAAAATTTCATATAATATCACTACATATTTTTAAATCACTTCAAAATACTTAAAATTCGTAAAAATCTCTAAAATTCAAAACAAACTTGGAAGTCATTGTTTCATTTCATTGAAATTCATTGTTTCTTGAAATTCCTAGAAACATATTAAAATTCGACAAAATCTCTTCAAATTTTTTAATATTTCATGAAAACCCTTAAATCTTCACTAATTGTTTTAAAATTCCTCAAAATCAGTTCAAATCCTTTAAATTCCACAAAAAAATTTTAAATTCCAAAAATCTCTTGAAATATTTCAAAATTCCACGAGGAACTTTAATATTTCTTAAAATGTATAAAAATCTTTTAAAATTATTCGAAACTTATTGAAATCCCTTAAAATTTCCTGAAAGCTTTTAAAATTCCTACAATCCCTAAAAATTCAAAAATATCTTTTAAAAATCTCTCTGAAATATTTCAAAATTCCACGAGGAACTTTAATATCTTTTAAAATGCGTCAAAATCTCTTTAAATTATTGGAAACTTATTGAAATCCATTAAAAGTCCATGAAATCCTGTACGATTTAACAAAATTTTTTTACAAATCATATAAATTTCGTGAAATCCTATAAAAGTCAAAAATAATTAAAAATTTTTTTTTAATTCCACGAGGAATATTTTAATTCCTTAAAAAAATTTTTAAATTGACAATTTTAAATTTTTACAAGCTTCTTAAAATTCTTTAAAACCTCTTGAAATTTCATAAAATTCTACAAAATCTTTTGTAAATCATAAAAAATCTTGTGAAGATTCTTTAAAATGTCAATTAAATCTCTTGAAATCACTTTAATACAATCAAAATTTCTTAACATTCTTATAAGCCTTTTAAAATCCTTTAAAATTCCACAAGAATATTTATAATACTCAAAATTTCTTAAAACTCTTCTAAATTTCTTAAAATCCTTTATAATTCCATGAAGTGCTTTAAAATTCCACTAAATATTTTAAATATTACACAAATCTCTTATAATCTCTTTAAATTCCTAGAAACCTTTTAAAATCTTTTAAAATTATTGAAGATTTCTTGAAATCATTAGAAGCTCAAAGAATTTCAAAGAATGCCTCCGAAATCTTTGGAAAGTTTCTAAAATCTGTTAAATAAACTATAAAATCTATATATGCAATACGACATAAATAATATAGTTAGCATAAATATCAATTTCTTTTTTCCCTAACAACCTGTGATGACTGAAGTTTTGATTCAGATCAAGAATAGTTACAGTTTCTGGAGCTTTTCTAAAATGTCTTAATTCAGGAAGATGCTCAGAAGTTTCTTTGTAATTTTTCCTTTCAGTTAGATCTTGATCATCAATATCAGAGATATAATTATTTTTCATATAATTTTCCCGTATATTGTTGTTAGATTGAGTGTAATTAATTAAAGGATCAGTGGAAGCATCTGCCAGATTAATTTCATAAGAGTTCATAAATGTTTGATTACTTCCGGTATGCAAAAGTTCCTAGAATTCAAAGATTTTTTTCTTTTAAATTTCGCCTGGAAAAATTACTGACCGAAATTATATTATAACTGAAAGTCTCTAATTGTAAAATATATATTTTTTTAAGTAACAAATTCTAAGCTTCTAAGGTTTTAAATTCTAAAGTACTTTTCTTTCTTTGAACCTTTGGATTTGCATGCGAACAAGTTTCGTTACTTGACATTTGGCGTGGCAAATTTCACTTTGCAATTCCTCGCTTATTGATTCGACATCATTTATAATTTCATTAAATTCTTTAATAAAAGCGCTTTGTACACACCTCATTGTAAAAAGGATATCTTTAGCGATTATCAACTAACCTCATTTATAAAAACTTATCAAAGTGATGAAAACAAAGATTAAAGTACAAATGATCTGAATTAGCCTACATATCCCTTTTTTGTTTTCTTTTTTTATCAATCAAAAAGCTATTTTTTTCGGCAAAAGGTTACAAAATTGTTCACTTTTAAAAATTTCCTAATGTTGATCTGGAAAAATATGATAAGCTCACATATGTTTATAACAAAATTTGCAAACACGTTTCGCTTTTTTTCCAGTGTAAAAAAATGTTCTTGTAATTCTCAACCAAATCCTCGATTTAAAAAGCAATCGTACTTTAGATGCCCGGAACCGAATCCGAATTATATAAAGTGGATTGCTAAGCGAAAAAAAGCTAGACTTCCTTCTCAATTGGAGAACGCTCCTGATTGTCCTTATTGCAAAAAAGGAGGTTGTTGTAAAGGACTTTTCGGTTCCTGATTGCAGGTAGGTTGCAAATTTTAACTTATCTCATGGAATTATTGTAATGTATAATTAATATAAACAAAATAATGAGAAAATATAAGAGTTTAAAACCAGAAATGTATTTTAGTGTAAAAAAGAGAAAGCATCTAGTCAAATAAAACATTTTTTTGCAAAGGTTGCAGAAAAAGTTTAGCCTTTACTACTTAATACTTACGCATAATTATATAATTAAAAAAAATTATTTACATTGACACTCACACCATTCACGAAGATTTTTCATTATCACACTGTTCACTAATTGATCCTCTGTTTCTTCTCTGGTGGTGGCTTCATGTCCTTTTTATTATCAGTCTTCGGCTCTTGTTTCACTTCCACAACTGCAAAAAAACGGCTTTAGAATATTGTTTGAAAGTTTAAGATCACATTTACAATTTTACTTAACCAATATTATAATTAGATATTTTTTCACTCTGTAGCTAAACTTTCTTTTAAGTAAAATTATGGCCACAGAGCAAAAATATATCTACTTCTAATACTTGTTGAGTAAAATGGAGAGACAGAATTTTAAGGCTCGAATATTAATCAACACTCTTAAACTATAATAAAGTAAGTAAAATTAAATATTTCTTTTTAAAAATTCTTACCAGGTTCTGCAGCGGGCTGAACTGGTTTTGGCACGGGAATTGGGAACTTTCTGATTAATTCAGACAATAACATATCAACTCTCTTTCGCTGGAATAAAGAACTAGGTTCTTCTCTTACTGGAGTTTCCTTTTTGGCTGTGACTGATTTTCCGTTTTTGAAGTCCCAAGAATATCCTTTATTAGGATGATACCTCGAGCAGGAACTAACTTCATCGAAGGCTGATTGCAAGTGATGGACTGTTGATAACTAAAAAGAGAAAAATTACTTTAAAATAATTTAGTTTATAAAAAAAAATATTAAAAACAAAATAAACGTGAACTGAATGCTTACCAGTCTTGAATTAATAACAGATGCGAAATCTGGAGCCTGATAAACAACACCAGCAATAATATAATAATCAGCCAAAGGTGTTGCGTCAGTCGGATTTGGCGAATGGCGATGCTGCTTTCTAATTACATATAGAATTGGCTCCTGAACGTGTAAAAGGATGTATTCAATTCCAGTCAAATTTCTGCAAGATCAAAAAATGTTTTTCTATTCGGTATTTCAAATATTCGCAAGTTACCAAACGTTATTTTATAAAAATTTGGAATACTGAGTATTAGATTAAATATTTAAATATGAAGAAAACCAATCAAATGGACCGATTCTTTTAGATAAAAGAAGTCGAGCGATGATCTTTTCGAAAAATTGGTATTATTAAAAAAAAATAGAATTTTTTATTGACAGTCTAGTGTATAGATTATAAAACTGTATAAACTGATCATTAATTTTTTAATTTATATTAATGGTTTAAATAAAGGAGAGCTAATAGAAAAATTCAGTAGTTTTTAAATTATTTTACCTAACTGTAAATATAATTTTCAGTTCTGAATCAAATGTATCAAATTCTTAAAATTCTTTTGGAGCTTTTAAGTAGTGTATTAAAAATTGAATAAAAAAAAAGTAACGTAAAGGTAACGCATTACTTTTTTTCAGTAAAGGTAACGGTAACGGGATTTTTTTTAAGTAACGGTAACGCGTTACTTTCAGACAGTAAAGTGTAGAACACTGATTCAAATTGAAATCTTACTTTAGATGCTCTGGGCCCAGCCGCTGCATTTTAATCGTTTCGTTATTGCAAGTACGATCGTAGAAGGGATTAGTTCTCTCTGCGAAATAATCCATTATATTTGTTGGATTTAACATTGGGATCCAAGCACTATCGTGCCACGATAACGCCAATGGGTTATCTGCAATTAAAAAAATTAATTCGTAAAATTAATTTATTTTTAATTAAAAAAATTAATTCGTAAAAATGCTAATTTTTTTCTAGAAATCGAAATATACCGTTGGAAATTGTCCGTACGATTGACGCAAGCACTATTAAAAATTGCTGCTGACTTTGATCTACGATAACTCGGTGAAAAAAAGGGATAGAATATTTTGTAAAAAAAACAGTTGGAAAGCTTATGAAATTCCACTTCTGGTGGTGCCAACCAGATTTTTTTTGACCTTCTAAAAAAAATACAGCACGTAAGAAGTTTTTAAAAAAAATTCAAGATTTTTTCAAATTTTGTACCTCGACTTCAACTTTTTCTAAGATGTAGGATAATTGTTGAAAAAATTTGAAAATTATACGACATAGAGCCTAAGACTTTATCTTTAATTGAAATCAAAGAAATTTAAAAAATCTTCATTGGTTCTCGAGATACGATTAAAAATGTTCAATCGTATCGTCGATTAAATTTAACTCAAATAAGATTGAACATTTTTGATCGTAACTCGAGAACCAATGAAGATTTTTTAAATTTCTTTGATTTAAATTAAAGATAAAGTTTTGGGCTCTATGTCGTATAATTTTCAAATTTTTTCAACAATTTTCCTAGGTCATGCAAAAAGTTGAAGTCAAGGTACAAAATTTGAGAAAATCTTGAATTTTTTTTTTAATTTCTTACGTGCTGTATTTTTTTTAGAAGGTCAAAAATAATCTGGTTGGCACTACTAGACGTGGAATTTTATAAGCTTTCCAACTGTTTTTTTTACAAAATATTCTATCTCTTTTTTTCACCGAGTTATCGTAGATCAAAGTCAGCAGCAATTTTTAATAGTGCTTGTGCTAATTGTACGGACAATTTCCGACGGTACTGTAAGTTTCTTATAATTTTTGGCAAAATAGTACACGTAGTCATTAAGTGTTGGAGCCAAGTTCTAATCTAAAAATTCGATTTCTTCGTTTCACTCAACAAATATTAAAGTTGGAATTTTTTCCCTCTGTAGAATTAATCAATTTTTAACTAGAATTATGCATACAAAGCGAGAAAATATCTAATACAAATATTTTTTTAATAAAAGGAAAAAAATTCCATTTTTAGGTCAGATTTCGAATTCTTCGTTTTATGCAAAAAGTATCGAGACTATATATTTTTTCGCTCTGTATGCAGTCTTATATTTGAAGAAATTTTAGCGCTAAGGAGCGAAAAAATATTTATCTATAATTTTCGTTGAGTAAAATGGAGAATGGAATTTATAATTTAACATTTGGGTCCAACGCCCTTAAAATTAATGCAGAATAAATGTTAAAACGCAAATATTTATTACGGACGTAAATTTACAACTTGAAGTCCTTTTTGATATACATATTTTCTAAATGAGACGATTTTGTAGGTTATGCTTATCATCATAAAAACATAAAACTAAAATTTTGATTAATTTATGGCAAAAAATAGATAAATAATCTCTTACCTGTTACAGGAGGACGAACGGGAATCATTTTTCGATCTTAAAGAATTATCGTTTACCAAAGTACACGTGTAAACACAAAAAAATTATCAAATTTACAGGAGAAAATGCAAAGGCAAAAATATATACACAAGCCACAAAACACCAAAAACTCAAACCAAGAAACCAGCTGTCGGTTCATCTGGTTATTTCTAGTGTAATCAGTGTTGCCAAATGAGGTATTTCAGTTCTTCCTAGTTCCTAGATCCACTAGAATTTCTCCATAAAAATCTCTAAATAAAATATTAAAATAAATATTAATTAAATATTAAATAAAGTAGACGTTCCCAATTATAGTAAAGAAATCTAAACCAGAGCCGTTTCCAATAGTAAAGAAATTTCTTTTCTCTTAGGTTGTGCAATGTGACGTCACAGGCCATATAGTGGGCAGTGCCGGATCATAGGGGGGCCCCCCCAGTTCCCAATGAAAAAAATATAATATGCAGTAAAATAACCCGGTAATACTGAAAAAAAATAAGGGATAGAATTCTAAAAGGAATCTGACAAAATATTATTTAAAAATAGATATGCTCTTTTTCCTAAAATCCCCCAACTTAAGGGTGTTGGAGCAAAGTTTTAATCTAAAAATTCGATTTTTTCATTTTACTCAACATATACTAAATTTTGAATTTTTTCCCTCCTTAGACTTAATCAATATTTAACTATAATTATGCGAACAGAGCGAGAAAATATATAATTTAAATATTTTTTAAGGAACATGAAAATATTCAATTTTGAAGTCAGATTTTGAATTCTTCATTTTATGCAAAAAATATTTATCTATAATTTTCGTTGAAAAAAATGGAGAATGGAATTTTGAGCTTAACACTTGGGTCCAACGCCCTTAAGGCTGTTGGAGCAAAATACAAAAAAATATAAATAAACAAAAAAAATGGCGACATCTGTGGAATGAATCTAATTCGTCAGCTCATTTCAATATATATAAATTTTTTACTCTAAAAATGCATTGATTGAATAGCCGTTTATCCAGGGTGGATTTTTAGAGTGCACGAGGGGAGGATGCACCTTATTTGTTTGGAAAAATTAATAGATTAGCTAATGCCTGGATAATGCTGAGCAGCAAGAACGTTGAATTTTATACCCCTAAAATTTTTAAATGAATTAGTTTTGAAATAAAATCCACAAAGATTTTCTATAAAAATTGATGTAATTAGAAGTAGAAATAAGTACAATATTAAAAAATGACTGATGCTAAAAATACATATGACTCTTCTCATGAGACAGTCTATATACATAAGATTCGTGTAAATGTAACCTGGATATGTGCGTTATGATCCACAGGCCATACAGGCATCACCATTTTCTCGAGAACAAACAAGAACTGCATCTTCCTCCTCTATGTTCTCTTCCTTTGGAGCTTTATTATTTGGACTGCTAACATTTTTAACGGCATCAGAAGATTTTAGTTTGCTTTTGTCCACAGTGAATTGCAACGCATTTGCTGCAGGCTTCGTACGCAGATAGTACATTCCAGTTTTCAAGCCCTGAAAATTAAATAGTATAGCTTAGATTTGCTGTTTAATGACACTTTAATGTTTTCTATTTGTTCATTAAAGAAGATTTTAAAACATTACCATTTGCCAAGCGTAGAAATGCATACTTGTTAGCTTTTCTGTTGTTGGACTAAGCATATGAACATTCAAAGATTGTGACTGATCAATGAAAGCGCCACGGTCTGCTGCCATTTTCAAAATAGTTTTTTGTTTGATTTCCCATACGGTTTTATACAATTCTTTCAAGTCGTTCGGGATTGCTGCAATGTTCTGAAAGCAAATTCTCCTTGTAAATTAAGTATTAAAAATAAAATATTAAAATTAAAATATTAATTCAGTTTATACCTGCACAGAGCCATTGCTTGCGATGATCTCATTCTTCATATCTTCATCCCAGAGGTCTCGCTCCGTAAGATCTTTTAGAAGATGAGGATTGACAACTTGAAATTCTCCAGAGAGAACACGCCTCGTATATATGTTGCTAGTGTAAGGTTCAATTGATTCATTGTTTCCTAAAATTTGTGCGGTTGATGCAGTTGGCATTGGTGCAATTAACAAAGAGTTACGAACTCCATGTTTCTGGATTCTTGCTTTCAAAGCACTCCAATCCCACAGATCGGTCGGCGTAACGTTCCACATGTCATATTGCAAAATCTAAAATTTAATCCAAATTTCATTAATTGATTAAGAATAATCGGTTGAGGTGTTTTTAATTTAAATCATTTTATCCCCACTCCTTTTAATAATTACTAAAAATAATTTCGACTAGAATCTGATTAAATAGAAAATAAAAGCTATTGTGTAAAGATGAATTTGATTTTTTTAAACTTACGCCTTTACTGACTGGACTTCCTTCGTAAGTAGAATAAGGACCATTAACTTCAGCGATTTCAGAACTAGCTTCCAGAGCACCGTAATACA